>OZ024742.1:371481182-371498682 GCA_964016885.1 Eledone cirrhosa
GAACCTGTTCGGTGTACTTACTGTAATAGGCCGAGGATAAAGACAGCTTAACGAATGTTTACTTCTCCTAAACACTTAAACACACAGAAAAGAAGAAACACGCATACATACACGTTAGAAAAAAAGATAAAAGAAACTCTTTACATTCGTTTTTTTCCACCCCCCGAGAAAAGATATTCTTTTGATGAGACGTGGTAATGTTTCCGGAGGTTTGAAATGAATGTCCCGGAGAAATGACAAGCGAAAGGAGATGATAGCAACAACAAGAATGGTTTGGTGCCATAAACCCATCAAAATGAAAAAGAAAAAGTTGATGGGTTCCCCTAATCGTTGATCCATTTCTACGTATAAACCTGAGAATTTTGAAAGATAGTTTATTTCACTTCTTATAAGATAAATTGTCAGGGTTGATTTGAAAGCTGATGTGGATTGTTGAAAGTAACGCCAGCCCGTATTCATCTACAACGGAGAATTTAAAATTCAATTTAACAAAAGTTTTTTTTTTTAATGATCTCATTTAATTATTGACCAACAATAATTACCACATTACAGACGTTTTTCTTACAACGATGGCTTAACTGTGAGAGAGAGATTGTATTGAGACCTAAACAAGCTTACACCTGTCTCTTCACAATAAATCGGCTATTTTCCGACACCCAGTCTTAAAAGTACGAAGTAAAATTTTATTCACATAAATTATCAAAAGATTAACAATTTCAGAAGAAAGTAATCAAGGAAAAGTAAAACAAAAGACAAGAAAGATATACGGTAAATTGTTATTCCCAGTTATATAAATAACTGTTTCTACTTTTGGCACAAGGCCAGCAATTCCCCAGTGCATTACTGGTACTTTATTTTATCGACCCCGTTATAAATTGTTCACAATTCATTCAGAATGGAAATATAAACACAAACAAGGAATTATGGAGTGACCTTAAAAAATGTTATGAGGCAAGTGAAGACATTCACGGTATTGTTGCGAGTGATAGCACCCTCACCTCATACTTCTGTAAGGTGAGCCGCCAACAATGACAACAACCTCATTGCCTGCCACCCAGCTTCCGCCGAAAGTCTTGAATATCACAGATCGAAGATAAAAGGAATAATAATTTGCTGATATTTCCAGGAATTTTTTTTAATTTTATTCCATTTAGCTATAGATGTAGTGACCCCAACTGGTTATAGTGACCCCCACTGGCTATCGATGTGACCCTCACTGGCTATAGATGTGACCCTCGCTGGCTATAAATGTAGTGACCCTCACTTCTTATCCTGGAATATCATACAAACAATAATTATATTCATATAATTTCTGTTCTGTTTTTAAACCAATTCTTGCCAACTTTTGAAATATTTTCGAAATTACTCGGAATTTTATGCTACATTTTAATTTATTGGAAAAAGAAAGAAAACATTTCTCGCAAAGATAAAATATTTTTAGCTTTCCAATTATGGACACATATTTTTGAGCAGAATATTTTGTTCAACCATCTATGTATATTTAATTTATGTTGTTGGACCAACGACGAGTGCCCCAGTTATTTGAACTACGGAGCAGCCAGCTGGGAGGATTACACTGACACCCTTAATGGAGTTCTCAGGGAGACTCAGCCAACACTGTGTGACAAAGCTGGCCGTTTGAATTACATTTACCATCCATCTTATTTATAATGTAAGTAGCTGAATATTCCACAGATACGTGCACCCAACTCAGTTCTCAGGGAGATTCAGTGCGATACAGTATGTAACAAGGCTGGGTGGGGCACAGTCTCTCTTGTATTGTAAGTGGCTGGCTGAGAATTTCATAGACACGTGCACCCTTAACACAGATCTCAGGGGGATTCGGGATGTGACAAGATTGGTGGCTTTTTAAATTACAGGTACGACTAATGTCAGTGTTGCAGCATATATACAAACTTTATTTGCATATTACAATTGTTTCGATATCGATCAGCTCAGTGTAGAATCAATTTGGCGGAGCTGACTCTTTTTCGACATCTCATCGGATATGCGAGCGTGTGCAAAGACATATGCTGTATATATATTTAGCAGTTGAGTGGACTGGAGCAACGGGAAATAATATCTTGCTGAAGGACAAGCCGCACCGATATATTTATATATTAGACATGTACAAAAATACATCTCTCTAGCTCCTTACCTATATATATTATTTCTCTTTGCCTTTCATCCTTACGGGGTCGATAAAATAAAGTACCAGTAATACACTGGGTAATTGCTGGCCTTGTGCCAAAAGTAGAAACAATTATTTCTCTATATCATTATGATCAGTTATTCAAATTATCAGCAGCCATGAAATATTATAGTTAGAAATAAATCCATAATTTTAATAGTTGAAACATATTGAATTTTGAAGCTGTTCATGAAATCCTGCTACATACCCGTTTATGTAACCATATTGAACAATACCTCGTCTGTATACCCACTCTGTAATCATGCATCAAGCACTACCTTGGTTTGTGGTCTTCCCCGGCATTACACCGTAGATATTACACACACACACACACACACATATATATATATATATATTCACACACACACATACATACATATATATATTTATATATACATATAAACACACACACATATATACATTCGCACACACACACACACATATATTTACATAAAAACCCACATATATACATATACGTGTGTGCACGTATATATATATATACACATAACCACACATGTATGATATGTAAAAGAACCTAGAATGTTATTTCTACAAACTATAGTAATATTATTAGCCATCTTCTTAAACGTCTGTTCAACTCGCAGATATTTCTTTCGATGGCGGAGCAGACGTTTTATGCCTGTTGCCAAATTCCCTTGTACATCAAAGGACATGCAATGGGTGAGACACCCTTTTAACTGTTCCATGTATTACGTATGTGGACACGGTGTGCCCCATCAGATGCCTGCTTGCCCCATGGATAGAGTGTGGTCTAACAAAGTTACTAACTGTGTCCCTGTGGGCTCCAGGTGGGACGATTGTCAAACAATAGGAAGAAAGGAAACGAACTCCTCCACCGGAATTAAGGACAAAAGCCCAGCCATGACCACTGACAGACCAGCAGTTACTCACCCCGGTAGATCTCGCTCTTCCATGTTTTCTTTCTTGTTCTCTACCGAGGTAGTAAGTACAGCCTCCCAACTAACCATACATCCATCGAACTCTATTAAGGGACACTCAGATTTAACCCCTACATCAAAGCAATGGAGGTATTCTACATTTGGGAAACAGTGGAAAGAAGGACCCTCAACATCGGTTCAAGGCAACCTTTCAACACGAACACCCATAGGTAAGACCTATTATTGCTCTCTCTCTTGTTTTTAAAAATATTTATTAACATGTTTATTATATACTATCTAAGGGCGGTGGTTTGGCAGTATCGGTAGTCAAACACCATAGAGTTACGGCCCTTTATGATCTGAGTTCAAATCCCGCCGAGGTTAACTTTGCCTTTCATCCTTACGGGGTCGATAAAATAAAGTACCAGTAATGTACTGAGTAATTGCTGGCCTTGTGCCTAAAGTAGAAACAATTATATACTATCTAACTCAGGCCAGATAAATGGAGAGTAAAGGGGGCAACTGCCTCGGGTCTCCTACAGTGGAGTGGCCCCACCAGCGTCAGCCGTAGCAATTTATTTGTTCCCTCTGCTGGGCTTTTTAGTTTTAGGATGGTTAGAATTTTTTAATTTAATGTCTGTATGTATAACTTTTCAATTCCAATTACTTGTGCCAAGCTAACTTTGATATGTAAATTTAGGGGGTTTGCTGTGTATTCTAATTTTTGTGTATGAGGGGCTCCCCAAACCTGAAGTGTCCTTGGCCCCCAAGGTCTAAATTCAACCCTGATCAAACTTCCGCTGACATTCCACGGTTTAATTAGATACAACCACCAAGTATTAAGAACAATATGACATCTTAAATGTTTCATTTATAACTTATGTATAACTACACAAATATATTCAGTATTCAATTACATGTATACAACCCAACAAAATAAGTCAAATAACTTTAACAAATTACTTAAACTACCAACGCCCTCAGTTTTGAAACCGTCTGGGTTGTCCAGAATTGATGGGAAAATACCCGATGGCCTTACCCTGTGCCCCTGGTTTAGAGGCAGGTGTCTTATCTGGGATGTCACAGTTAGTGACACTTTTGCTTCTTCCCACATCTTGTGGTTAGAGCAAGAGCTACAGTATCCGCAGCTGAACGGAACAAAATCCTAAAATACCGTGATCTGTCGCTTAACTACATTTTCCAGCCTGTGGCATTCGAGACGTCTGGGGGAAGTCGAGCTACTGACCGCAAGGTTCTTATCTTCACTGGCGGCTCACCTAACAGAGGTAACTGGTGTTGCTCGTGGGGCGGTTGGGTTCCAGTGCATCAGCCTCGCCATCACCCAAGGTAACGCTGTGAACATGCTGGATTGAGAGGTTTCCCAGTGCTCCTCGCGATATTATCTTTTGCTCTGGTAGTGGTTCGTTTGTTCACCCCTTTCGCCTGCCTTTTGTTGTATGTGGTCCTAGATGTATGTACTACCTGCTTGTGTGTTGTATGTAGTCCTAGATGTATGTATTACCTGCTTGTGTGTTGTATGTGGTCCTAGATGTATGTATTACCTGCTTGTGTGTTGTATGTGGTCCTAGATATATGTATTACTTGATTGTGTGTTGTATGTGGTCCTAGATGTATGTATTACCTGCTTGTGTGTTGTATGTGGTCCTAGATGTATGTATTACATGCTTGTGTGTTGTATGTGGTCCTAGATGTATTTATTACTTGATTGTGTGTTGTATGTGGTCCTAGATGTATGTATTACCTGCTTGTGTGTTGTATGTAGTCCTAGATGTATGTATTACCTGCTTGTGTGTTGTATGTGGTCCTAGATGTATGTATTACCTGCTTGTGTGTTGTATGTGGTCCTAGATATATGTATTACTTGATTGTGTGTTGTATGTGGTCCTAGATGTATGTATTACCTGCTTGTGTGTTGTATGTGGTCCTAGATGTATGTATTACCTGCTTGTGTGTTGTATGTGGTCCTAGATGTATTTATTACTTGATTGTGTGTTGTATGTGGTCCTAGATGTATGTATTACCTGCTTGTGTGTTGTATGTAGTCCTAGATGTATGTATTACCTGCTTGTGTGTTGTATGTGGTCCTAGATGTATGTATTACCTGCTTGTGTGTTGTATGTGGTCCTAGATATATGTATTACTTGATTGTGTGTTGTATGTGGTCCTAGATGTATGTATTACCTGCTTGTGTGTTGTATGTGGTCCTAGATGTATGTATTACATGCTTGTGTGTTGTATGTAGTCCTAGATGTATGTATTACCTGCTTGTGTGTTGTATGTAGTCCTAGATGTATGTATTACCTGCTTGTGTGTTGTATGTGGTCCTAGATGTATGTATTACCTGCTTGTGTCTTGTATGTAGTCCTAGATGTATGTATTACCTGCTTGTGTGTTGTATGTGGTCCTAGATGTATGTATTACCTGCTTGTGTGTTGTATGTGGTCCTAGATATATGTATTACTTGATTGTGTGTTGTATGTGGTCCTAGATGTATGTATTACCTGCTTGTGTGTTGTATGTGGTCCTAGATGTATGTATTACCTGCTTGTGTGTTGTATGTGGTCCTAGATGTATGTATTACCTGCTTGTGTGTTGTATGTGGTCCTAGATGTATGTATTACCTGCTTGTGTGTTGTATGTGGTCCTAGATGTATGTATTACCTGCTTGTGTCTTGTATGTAGTCCTAGATGTATGTATTACCTGCTTGTGTGTTGTATGTGGTCCTAGATGTATGTATTACCTGCTTGTGTGTTGTATGTAGTCCTAGATGTATGTATTACCTGCTTGTGTGTTGTATGTGGTCCTAGATGTATGTATCACCTGCTTGTGTGTTGTATGTGGTCCTAGATGTATGTATTACCTGCTTGTGTGTTGTATGTGGTCCTAGATGTATGTATTACCTGCTTGTGTGTTGTATGTGGTCCTAGATGTATGTATTACCTGCTTGTGTGTTGTATGTAGTCCTAGATGTATGTATTACCTGCTTGTGTGTTGTATGTGGTCCTAGATGTATGTATTACCTGCTTGTGTGTTGTATGTGGTCCTAGATGTATGTATTACTTGATTGTGTGTTGTATGTGGTCCTAGATGTATGTATTACCTGCTTGTGTGTTGTATGTGGTCCTAGATGTATGTATTACCTGCTTGTGTGTTGTATGTAGTCCTAGATGTATGTATTACCTGCTTGTGTGTTGTATGTAGTCCTAGATGTATGTATTACCTGCTTGTGTGTTGTATGTGGTCCTAGATGTATTTATTACTTGATTGTGTGTTGTATGTGGTCCTAGATGTATGTATTACCTGCTTGTGTGTTGTATGTGGTCCTAGATGTATGTATTACCTGCTTGTGTGTTGTATGTGGTCCTAGATGTATGTATTACCTGCTTGTGTGTTGTATGTGGTCCTAGATGTATGTATTACCTGCTTGTGTGTTGTATGTGGTCCTAGATGTATGTATTACCTGCTTGTGTGTTGTATGTAGTCCTAGATGTATGTATTACCTGCTTGTGTGTTGTATGTGGTCCTAGATGTATGTATTACCTGCTTGTGTGTTGTATGTGGTCCTAGATGTATGTATTACCTGCTTGTGTGTTGTATGTGGTCCTAGATGTATGTATTACCTGCTTGTGTGTTGTATGTAGTCCTAGATGTATGTATTACTTGATTGTGTGTTGTATGTGGTCCTAGATGTATGTATTACCTGCTTGTGTGTTGTATGTGGTCCTAGATGTATGTATTACCTGCTTGTGTGTTGTATGTGGTCCTAGATGTATGTATTACCTGCTTGTGTGTTGTATGTAGTCCTAGATGTATGTATTACTTGATTGTGTGTTGTATGTGGTCCTAGATGTATGTATTACCTGCTTGTGTGTTGTATGTGGTCCTAGATGTATGTATTACCTGCTTGTGTGTTGTATGTGGTCCTAGATGTATGTATTACCTGCTTGTGTGTTGTATGTGGTCCTAGATGTATGTATTACCTGCTTGTGTGTTGTATGTAGTCCTAGATGTATGTATTACTTGATTGTGTGTTGTATGTGGTCCTAGATGTATGTATTACCTGCTTGTGTTGTATGTGGTCCTAGATGTATGTATTACCTGCTTGTGTGTTGTATGTGGTCCTAGATGTATGTATTACCTGCTTGTGTGTTGTATGTGGTCCTAGATGTATGTATTACCTGCTTGTGTGTTGTATGTAGTCCTAGATGTATGTATTACTTGATTGTGTGTTGTATGTGGTCCTAGATGTATGTATTACCTGCTTGTGTGTTGTATGTGGTCCTAGATGTATGTATTACCTGCTTGTGTGTTGTATGTGGTCCTAGATGTATGTATTACCTGCTTGTGTGTTGTATGTAGTCCTAGATGTATGTATTACTTGATTGTGTGTTGTATGTGGTCCTAGATGTATGTATTACCTGCTTGTGTGTTGTATGTGGTCCTAGATGTATGTATTACCTGCTTGTGTGTTGTATGTGGTCCTGGATGTATGTATTACCTGCTTGTGTGTTGTATGTGGTCCTAGATGTATGTATTACCTGCTTGTGTGTTGTATGTAGTCCTAGATGTATGTATTACTTGATTGTGTGTTGTATGTGGTCCTAGATGTATGTATTACCTGCTTGTGTGTTGTATGTGGTCCTAGATGTATGTATTACCTGCTTGTGTGTTGTATGTGGTCCTAGATGTATGTATTACCTGCTTGTGTGTTGTATGTAGTCCTAGATGTATGTATTACTTGATTGTGTGTTGTATGTGGTCCTAGATGTATGTATTACCTGCTTGTGTGTTGTATGTGGTCCTAGATGTATGTATTACCTGCTTGTGTGTTGTATGTAGTCCTAGATGTATGTATTACTTGATTGTGTGTTGTATGTGGTCCTAGATGTATGTATTACCTGCTTGTGTGTTGTATGTGGTCCTAGATGTATGTATTACCTGCTTGTGTGTTGTATGTGGTCCTAGATGTATGTATTACTTGATTGTGTGTTGTATGTGGTCCTAGATGTATGTATTACCTGCTTGTGTGTTGTATGTAGTCCTAGATGTATGTATTACTTGATTGTGTGTTGTATGTGGTCCTAGATGTATGTATTACCTGCTTGTGTGTTGTATGTGGTCCTAGATGTATGTATTACCTGCTTGTGTGTTGTATGTGGTCCTAGATGTATGTATTACCTGCTTGTGTGTTGTATGTAGTCCTAGATGTATGTATTACTTGATTGTGTGTTGTATGTGGTCCTAGATGTATGTATTACCTGCTTGTGTGTTGTATGTGGTCCTAGATGTATGTATTACCTGCTTGTGTGTTGTATGTGGTCCTAGATGTATGTATTACCTGCTTGTGTGTTGTATGTAGTCCTAGATGTATGTATTACTTGATTGTGTGTTGTATGTGGTCCTAGATGTATGTATTACCTGCTTGTGTGTTGTATGTGGTCCTAGATGTATGTATTACCTGCTTGTGTGTTGTATGTAGTCCTAGATGTATGTATTACCTGCTTGTGTGTTGTATGTGGTCCTAGATGTATGTATTACCTGCTTGTGTTGTATGTGGTCCTAGATGTATGTATTACCTGCTTGTGTGTTGTATGTGGTCCAGACGTGTGTATACCTTCTTTGTATATAGTATGTGTTTGTGTTTTCGTTCTGTAACCATTATATTATTATATTTTTTATACAATTTGGCTACTATTTCTAGTAGTGCGCGCGGCCACCTAAAATAATTGTTTCTATTTTTGGCACAAGGCCAGCAATTACCTCAGTGCATTACTGGTATTTTATTTTATCGATTCCGTAAGGATTAAAGGCAAAGTTAACCTCGGCGGAATTTTAACTCAGAACGTAAAGGGCCATAACCCTATGCTGCAAAGCATGGTGTCTGACACTCTACCGATACTGCCAGGCCACCTAAAATAATAAATGTGAACTTCTATGCATGTGTTCGTATGGCTTCGGCAATGTATTTATAGCGAAGAACTAGCGGTGTATTGATGTAACAAGGAGACGTCGTTTGTGTGCATAATATTTAATCAACAATTTAACGGTATAGTTGACATGTCAATGAATAAACGAAAGAATGAAGCAAAGTTAGTAGTTACCGTTTTGATTGCCAGGCAAACGCGAGACGCCTGGCGAAGGCCAGGCGCCGGAAGGGCAAATGAGAGGCAGAGAACTTAAAGTTGTTAGTTTTATAGGGTTCTGACCGGAAGTTACAGAAAGGGTTCTACTTCCCGTCTAGATGTTGTTAGTCTATTGGGGTTGTGAGTCACAACAAGGGAGGCCACTGCTACATATTGTATATAAATATGAAAATAAATATACTGCAAAAATTTAAGAAAATTATAGTTTTCGTGAAGTGAATGGCAGTGTTCATTCCGACTGTTCTCTCTCTCTGTTCAAATCCCACCAAAGTCAACTTTGCCTTTCATCGGTGAAAAATAAATAAACCAGTCTTTAGAAGAAATGGTCAACTAGTATGGAAGGATAGCTAGTCAACGTCCGACTGGAATATCTTCTATTTTTTGTATGTTATGACTCCATTGAATTTACTTGAAGTTATTGGTAGTGTATGCACTGGTATCAGAGTAAAAACAACAGAGCTTATCAACATAACAAATGTTTTATTGATGGAGTGGTGTGTGCATAAATGTTAGTTCATACCTGGAGTTATATGTTAGCAAACAGCAGTAAGAAAAGGATCGGAATGCATGTCCATCTCTAGGCCCTTTGATGGGGGTCCCTAGGAAGCTGTTATCAGTTCGGAGGCTGCAGTCCAACTGTCTCTTAGCTAGGCAATGCTTTAACTTGACGACATAACAAGGGAGGCGATTCTCACTACAAGTCCAATACTGTGGTCGATTCTTCCTGGGTCTTACTTTCTACTCTCTCTCCCCCTCTCTCTCTGTTTCTCTGTCACACTCTCTCCCCCTCCCACTCTCGTTGCCCCTGTCTATCCCCCTCCCTGTCTCCCTTGTTTCTCTCTCACTCTCTCCCACCTCTCACTCTCACCCCTCCCACTCTCTCTCTCCCCTGTTTCTCACCCACTCACGCTCTCTCTCTCACCATATACATACTCTTACCATATCTTCCAATATGACCGCCATTTTACACATAAACAACAATGTCACTACAATAGAACTTAGAAAAACCAACCCAGCTAACGAACCCGTTTCTGTTCCTTGTTGAAGCCATCTCATTTTACATATATTACTGATGGACGTGGGAATGGTATAAATGTCACAGCATCCCACTACATGACAATATCTTGGTCAGCCTATGAAGGAGTAATGCTAGAGCTGTAAAATCTTGCATGCATTAATTTCAACTCTTATTAATAACTGCATTGTTTCTTCTTGGGGACTTTGTTGAAAAATAAACCTCATTTGGTCATTCCATGAGAGTATCTTGGTCAGCCTATGAACTTTTCAGCTGACCCTCATATGTTTCGACCCAGGATTGATTTCTAATACAAACACAAAGCCAGTTAATTTGGTGGGAGAGCAAAGTTGATTATATCAACCCAATACTTGATTGGTACTTTATTGACCCTGGAAGAATGAAAATCAAAGTTGACCTCAGCAGGATGTCAATTCAGAATGTAAAGAACCATAATATACACCAGAATGGACAACATTTTAATGACTCAGCTAAAAACTATTGTCATGGGTAGTCATTAATTTATTTGTTTTCTTTCTATTTTCCAGCTGAATGTGGTGTTGCAACAACTCATATGATAGTTGGAGGAATCCCGTCAAAGGAAGGTAAATGGCCGTGGATGGTATCGTTACGTCTTACATGGGCCAAGCGGCATGTATGTGGAGGAACTTTGATTCATCCACGTTGGGTAATAACTGCAGCACATTGTGTTTTTGGGTAAGAAATTATTATATTTCTTTTCTAAAGAATATCCCATTGCCTTCAAACTGTTGAAGAAGAAAAAATAGAAAAGTACTATCAGGTTCTTTAACTTTTACAATCCTGTACCACATGAACAAACACATTATTGAAAATTACAAAACAGTACTATGACTGCATCACATTCAGTTATCAGAAGAAAGAAGATAGATGTAAAATCAAAACTCGCTATCTTCAATTCGGTATTTGTGCCAACTCTTACCTCTGGTCATGAATGTTGGGTAATGACCGAAAGAATATGATTGCGAATACAAGCGGCTGAAATGGGTTCCTCCAAACGGTCTTTGGAGTGACGTTACTAGACAGAGTGCGTAATTCGGAGATAAGAGGAGTTGCTCCAGGTAGAGCCGCTACTTCTCCGAATTGAGAGATCACAGCTCGAATACTATGGGCATGTGGTTAGAATGTCTCAAGAAAGAATCACTGGACAGATTTTATAAGCAAAACCAACCAGCAGGAGACCCAGGGGTAAACCTCGGGCAAGATGGTTAAATAACATCCATGAGCTTGGTTGGTCTTGCTTGGGGATCTAGCTGGATCAGTTAGAGACAGTTTCTTCTGACAGGACCTGTTGGAAGGAGTGTTTGAGGACTCTGCTCCCATGACCCTCTCAGGAATAAATCGGCGAAGAAGAAGGTTGTATTTCATTAAAAATTAAAATGTCATTAAAAAGTCCTTACTCTAATGTAACAAATTTTCTCAATGATCTGTCTACTGGTAATGATACTACAAACATTTCAGTTAACGTACCCATTATCAGATATTTTCTCCTCAACCATTACAGTGTGTTAAGAGTTAATAGTTTAACTGTTTGATGGTGCAGCCACACTTAGAATTTGCATCCCCAGTCTGGAACCCCTATCTTGCTCAGAACATTAACCTCCTGGAAACTGTTCAGAGACTTGCAACCAAGCAAATACCCTCCATCAGGCATCTACCATACTCTGAACACCTTGCTTCTCTGGGCATGGATACATTGAAGCTCTGATGTCTGGCAACTGACTTGGTAAACACCCACAATATTATTAACCATCTTGCCAACAACAACCCTGAGTACCTTTTTGATTTCTATGTGTCTAGCACACGTGGGCATGCCAACAAAGTCAGAAAACAGCACAGTTCCCATGACTTTCGTAAACATTTTTTCATGCTCAGAGTTGCCAAAGCATGGAACAAACTACCTGCATCAGTTGTTAGCTACCCAAATACTGCATCCTTTTAAACCTCCATGGAACAAACTACCTGCATCAGTTGTTAGCTGTCAAGACACTGCTTTCTTTAAAACCTCCATGCTTCCTGAAATTCGCCAACACTAAACCTTATATCCCCCCCGCCATACACATGCACACATGTATTTCATGACTCATACGTTCATTTTCCTGACATTTGAACATTATTCTATGGGCGGTGGATTGGCAGTATCGGTAGAGGGTCGGACGCCATGCTTTGACAAATTGAGTTACGACCCTTGCCATTCTGAGTTCAAATCCCGCCGAGGTTAACTTTGCCTTTCATCCTTACGGGGTCGATAAAATAAAATACCAGTAATACACTGGGTAATTGCTGGCCTTGTGCCAAAAGTAGAAACAATTATTCTATGTACTTTACATGCACCTTTGATGAGTTGTAGTGCATCTGAGCACTGTACACAATAATTTCATTATCATTATCATAAAGTGAATTGTAGTGTTGTTATGTCTGATAGAATAGTTTGCTGTATTTGTCTCGGCTTTCTACACTATCAGTTATGTAAATCTCACCAAAGGCAACTTTGTTTTTCACCCTTTCAAAGTTAAAAGTAAAGTGTCAGTCCAGTAGGGTGGGAGTCAATCCCCCCCCTCTCTCTCTCTATGTGTATGTATGAATATATATATGTGTGTATATATATATATATATATATCATCATCATCATCATCACCGTTTTACGTCCGTTCTTCCACGCTAGCATGGGTTAGACGGGTTGTCCTGTTGTGGGCAGTGTCTGGTCGGCTGACCATGCCTTGCTCATACAGGAACTGATCTGGCTTGATTTCTACAGCTGGATGCCCTTCCTAACACCAACCTCATTTACAGTGAGTGCTGGGTGCTTTTTCGTGGCGCCTACACGTCCACTTTACAGTGTGGGCTGGGTGCTTTTTTGCCGTGGCACCTCCACGGCCACCTTGCGGTGGAGGGGGGGGGGGGGCATATTGTTTATATGCTTCAGCATGTACCCATGGGAGGTCGGGTACCCTGTATTACTGCGTGACGCCAGAAGTCACGGTCGTGTGTCATTGTCTTTGAGAGGTGTAGTTGGGTAAGGTCGGCTTTTATCACCTCATCCCAAGTCATCTTGGGTCTCCCCACTCCGCGGTTTCCATCAACTTCTAGTGCTCTGCACCTTTTTATGCAGCTGTCATCCTTCATACGCATCACATGTCCATACCAGCGTAACCGCCTCTCCTGCACGCAGCATTTGATTCCTCTTATGCTCAGTCTCTCTCTCAATTCCTTTATGCTTTGTCGTTCACGTATATTACTGTTACACATCCATCGGAGCATGCAGGCTTCGTTTCTCTCTAATCTACGTAAGTCTTCCACCTTCAGCGCCCAGGTCTCACTACCATGCAACATCGCTGTTCGGATACACGCATCATACAGTCTGCCTTTCATTCTGAGGGAGAAGCCTTTTGCAGCTAGCAGTGGTAGTAGTTCCCTAAACTTCTTCCATCCCGTTCTTACCCTAGTTATTGTACTTTCTGAGCACCCACCTCCGTTGCTAATTCGGTCACCTAGGTAGCAGAAGCTGTCTACTGTTTCTACAGGGCCCTCCCAGAGATTGGTGGTACTTGTTTCCTGTGGCTGTTTGCTTGCTGTTTCAGCACAGCTGCTGCATGTGAATCCTACATTCTTAATTAAGCTTCCTGAGATCCCGCTACATCTCTTGTGTACCCATTGTTTGCATTTGGGGCAGAGAATGGAGTTTCTACCTACACCTTTCCTACATACTGAGCAAGGCCATTTCCCTGAGGGGATCTGGGTTCTGTTTTCTCGTCTACTTACAAGGACCTTAGTCTTTGTCATGTTGACTTTGAGGCCCTTTCTCTCTAGTCCCTGCTTCCAGGTTTGGAATTTATTCTCTAGTTCTACCATAGATTCAGCTATGAGTGCGAGGTCATCAGCATACAGGAGTTCCCATGGGCATCCGGTCTTAAACTCCTCCGTTATTGCCTGCAGGACTATGATGAACAGGAGAGGGCTAAGAACAGAGCCCTGGTGGACCCCAACCTGTACGCTAAATTCCTCGCTATACTCATTGCCAATCCTAACTTTGCTGACTGCTCCCCTATACATGGCTTGTACCGCTTTCACAAGCCATTCATCTACTCCTAGTTTTCTAAGAGCCCACCAGATTACTGCACGTGGAACTCTGTCAAAGGCTTTCTCAAGGTCGACAAATGCCAAGTAGAGTGGCTTACTTTTAGCTAGGTACTTTTCCTGTAATTGCCTCACAAGGAAGAGGACATCAGTGGTGCCTTTCCCTGGTACAAACCCAAATTGCATCTCGTCTATATTCACCCGGTCCCTAATCAGCTGTGCTATAACTCTTTCTGTTACTTTCATGACCTGGTCCATCAACTTTATACCTCTATAGTTTCCTCTATCTAGTGCATCGCCTTTACCTTTGTAGCAGTTGACAATGATGCTACTGCACCAATCTTTTGGTATGGCCCCCTCTAGTATTACCTGGTTAACGATACGTGTGGTTATAGTGTGACCTACAGACCCAGATGCCTTCAGCATCTCGGCAGCTATACCCGATGGACCGGTTGCCTTCCCTATCTTCATATCTCTGATTGCCTTACTTACTACGCTGCCGCTGACTTGTACTGCTGGTCCCTCTATAGGGTCTACGTGGGGTAGGGTCTCTTCTTCCCATGCATTCTCCTCATTTAGTAATCTATCATAATGACTCTTCCATGCATCTTTCTTCTCAGCACTTGTGAGGGCAAGCTCACCTTTATCATTCCGGATACACTTCTCTCCAATGACATCACAACTATCTCTGACACACTGCCTCGCAATCTTGAATACCTCCTGTTTCTGGTCCTCACGTTGTAAAACATGCTTGAATTTTCTATCCTCTGCTTCCCTCCTAGCTAAGTATACTTGTCGCCTAGCTTCCCTCTTGGTCTCTATGTAATGTACCCTGCTCCCCCCGTTCTTCCATTCTTTCCATGCCTGTCTCTTGGCCTTGACTGCTTCATCTACCTTATTGTTCCACCACCAAGTCACTCTCCTCCTGCTTGAGGTCTTACTCCAGCCACAAACCTCATCCGTCGCCTCTAGTAAGTTATTTTTTAGGAACTCCCAGTTCTCTTCTACGTTAAATGTCTCTATCTGTTCTTCTTTACTGTCGTAGGCGTTGAGTAAAATATCTTTAAATCTGTTACTGGATGAGGGGACTTTCAGCTTCCAGATCTTTCTTCTCCAGGTTGGCCTCTGTTTCAGGGCTCGTCTAGTTCTGACCGTGAGGTCGCTGACAACTAAGCTATGTTGGGATGTACATTCCTCACTAGGGAAGGCTTTTGTGTTTACGACCGTCCATCTGTCACGTCCTCTGATGAGGATAAAATCTAACTGACTAGAGTGCTCCCCTGATCTATAGGTGATCAGGTGGTTGTCGGGTTTTTTAAAGTTTGTGTTACATATCGACATGTCATTGGCGTCGCAGAATTCTAGAAGTCTGAATCCTTCCTCATTCCTTGTGCCAACTCCATGGCCTCCATGTACTCTATTGAAGCCGTCGCAGTGTTTACCTACGTGTCCGTTAAAATCTCCTGCAATGATTAGGAAGTCCTTGTCGTCTGTTAGAGCAGTAGTGTGTATTAGGGACTCGTAAAACCTATCCTTAAGTTCGTCTGGCAGCCCCGATTGGGGTGCGTAAGCTGATATTATTGTGGTAATTGTCTTATTCAGGACTAGTCTAAGTTTAATGATTCTTGCATTTACCCTGTACACTGAGATTACTTTATCTACCCACTTGTCAGCTAATAGTATACCTACACCACCCATCCCATCGTCATTTCCCACCCAGAAAAATTTGTAGCACTGGCTTTTTCCTACAAGGACTCTAGCAGACCCTCCTCTCCATCTAGTCTCTTGCACACAGCATACATCAACTTCCTTTCGCTCTAGCATTTCTACGATTTCTCCTGCTCTTCCTTTCATTGAGCCTACATTGATGGTACCAACTCGGAGTTTTGGGCATTTGTCGACACTCGTAGGGGAGGGTCTCTGGGTTGGCGCTTCACGTGGGTGCTTGGTAGGTCGCAGATTCATATTTCATCTATTGATTCAGAGTTGCTCGTGTATTCCCAGCTCATCCATCCATAACGGTGGGAAAATTGAGGGCTAGAAGAACAGTGGTGGTGGGGTAATGGCAGGGTGTGTTGGGATGCGCCAGAGGAGGAGAGAGTTAGTTAGGCAGGTAGTAGCAGCAGCAGTGGAAATGGCATGCTAGGTTTGATTGGTCGAATAGACTATGGTGGTGTGTGGGGGTGGGGGGGAGGGAAATTGTGAGGTAGGAACTGAGGGTCGCATGGTAAATATCCAAGTTAATACTACATCAGTAAAATTAACAATAATAACGTCATGAAAAAAACTACTAAGAGAAACCCTAGAAAATTTATCGCTAATACAGCAGGGAAAATTTAACGCTAATACAGCAGGGAACATCATAATATTAACGACAATATGTAGGCTAAAATACCTTCGTAGATTAGATGGATGGCTGGCTGGGAAAATTGGAATCAGCTCTAGTGGTACATTTTAGCAGAGAAGAATGGGAAAGTGTCTTATCTCTTCAATATTTTCAGATTGAATGAATTAGGTTAAAGACAGGGTAGTAAGCCTTAAAGAAGTGCATAGAGAGGGGGGGGGGTAGGAACTGAGGGTCGCATGGTAAATAACTGAGAGAGATACAATAGGATTAGAATACCGCATGGTAAATATCCAAGTTAATAAGTTAATACTACATCAGTAAAATTAACAATAATAACGTCATGAAAAAAACTACTAAGAGAAACCCTAGAAAATTTATCGCTAATACAGCAGGGAAAATTTAACGCTAATACAGCAGGGAACATCATAATATTAACGACAATATGTAGGCTAAAATACCTTCGTAGATTAGATGGATGGCTGGAATAATTGGAGTCAGCTCTAGTGATACATTTTAGCAGAGAAGAATGGGAAAGTATCTTATCTCTTCAATATTTTCAGATTGAATGAATTAGGTTAAAGACAGGGTAGTAAGCCTTAAAGAAGTGCATAGAGAGGGGGGGGGGGGGGTAGGAACTGAGGGTCGCATGGTAAATAACTGAGAGAGATACAATAGGATTAGAATACCGCATGGTAAATATCCAAGTTAATAAGTTAATACTACATCAGTAAAATTAACAATAATAACGTCATGAAAAAAACTACTAA
>OZ024742.1:371503682-371506182 GCA_964016885.1 Eledone cirrhosa
CTGCACACTTTCCTAGACATTACAGAGAAAATTATTCAACCATTAATATTCCAGGAATCAGTTTGAGAAGGAAAGTGACTGGAGAGCTATTTTAGGAGAATTTCAACTTGGAGTCAATACTGGGAATGAAATGCATCGGAAAATAGATCTCATCTTACGGGTATGTAATAAATTATCTGTCATATTTCTCCTTTTATTCTCCTATTAGTTTTTTTTACTGGTTTCAGTCATTAGACTGCGGTCATGCTGGGGCACTACCTTGATTTAGTCAATCATACCAACCCCAGTACATTTCATCTGAACCATGACTGCTAGCAAGAGAGAAGGGAGACTTTCTTGTCAAGTGACTGAACTAAGAGATTTACAATACAACCACGGATAGATTAAGATGGGGTCCCTGATTGTAAATTTCATTAGGACCCTAATATATTATTTAGCATAGCCAAAACATTAATTCATGGCCTCTATCTACATTGGATCGGGCGAATTGCCTGAGCCAACTCCACTCTCCCTCTCCAGATATCCCTGTCCTCCATCGCTGTTTTCAGGTCTTTGATTGTCAAACCAATATCTTTAATCAGTTGGTCGATATAAGTCATCCAAGGACACCCTCACATCAGATGTCCTTGGGTTGACAAAAGAAGAATGCTAACAAGTTTGTCTTTGCTTCGGTAGCAGTGACCAGCATATCCCATCCTTCTTTCTCTTACTAAATCTGATACAGGAGGGATCTGTCCATATAGATCTTCTCTCAGGGAATGCTGCTTCCAAGACATGTTCAGTACTAAGCGTAGCATTCGGATGTATTTCCCATCAAACTTGTTCACTAATCTTTGTGTCATTGTCCATGCTGAGAAGCCATACAAAAGAACCAACTCAACTACAGCTCTGAAGAAGCTTCTCTTCATTTTATTTAATAAGAAGAATTTCCAGATTAACCTGAGGCTATCAAGAGCAATCCATGCTTTAGCTATCCATATGGTTATGTCTACAGCCCACTCAATTCCCATCGCTTAATCTGCCTCTGATCCATGTTTTATAGACCAATGTAGGTGCAGACACTAGTTTCTGATTCAGTAAAAATTGCGATTAGCCAAAACTCCTGAACAATACACAACAGTGACGCCATAATTTGATATATTTGTTAATTTATAAAGACATAAAGATCAATATTCAATGATAGACTGAAATATTTGCTATGTAACTATCTCTTATTCTTATTCTTAATCAATCATAATAATATGACTTGTGTGTTTGTATATTTATATATATATCTCTGTCTATAACTCTTTAAAATGAAAGGTAAAATTAACCTTGTTGGGATTTGAACTCAGAAGTAAAGTATCAGAACAAACACTGTTAAGCTGGCGCTCTAACGACTCTGCCAATTCCACTACCTTGAAGTGAAGAGTATAATAATTATAACAAAGACAACAATGTCATCACCCTATACACCACCACCACCATTTTCAGCTTATTTATAAGTTCAGGTCTACCTTCAGGGGCAGATCGAAATTGGCTTAAACCAACCTTCTTTGCCTCTGTTCTACTTCACAGCCAAACACTGCCTTGTTTGCCTCTGTTCTACCTCACAGCCAAACACCATCTTACTTGCCTCTGTTCCACCTCGCAGCCAAACACCACCTTACTTGCCTCTGTTCCACCTCACAGCCAAACACCACCTTACTTGCCTCTGTTCCACCTCACAGCCAAACTGCGGTGCTTTGCTCAATTTTCTGCCCTCCTCATTGACCGGTACTCTTCTTGATGAGTGCACTCACATCAGTGTGGCCCAATGCCTCAGCCTCCGCATAAATGCTGTCGTTGATGAATTCTGCTTGCCTCCATTATCATGCTGCCAGAACACAGGCCAGTTCTCCTGACATGCTGCTCTGAATGACATAATGAGAAGGAGCCTTGACACAGCTGGCTTCCCATCACATCTGAAGCCAGTAGGCCTCTACTAGGGTGATGGCAAGCACCTCAACAGAATTACCCTCTTTCCTTTCGAAGAAGGTAAATACTTCACTTGGGACGTGACATGCTGTGACACATTCTCTGCCTCCAACTTAGTCACCTCAGCCACAAACCCCAGTACTTCGGCTCACAATGCTGAGGATAGAAAGATAAGCAAATACTGGAGCTTGTCCAGCCAATTCCTCTTTGCACTGGTCACCGTTGAGACCTCAGCCGTCCTCAAACCCTAGACCACTTCTACCACCACCACCACCACTACTACTACTACTACTACTACTACTACTACTACTACTACTACTACTACTACTACAAACTAAATTCTGTTTAATTTCAGCATCCTAATTTTATAAATGGTGGTAATTACCCTAACGACATAGCTTTGATGCGTCTTGATCACCCAGCAGATGTGATAGGGTTTTATGTTAGACAGGCCTGTATCCCTGATATTGACGCTGGATTTCAGCCTGGAGATGAATGTTGGACAATGGGATGGGGTGAGACTAAAGGTAAGCTTGCTTTACAT